>OX336394.1:2930000-2955000 GCA_946902985.2 Meconema thalassinum | reverse complement strand
ACGCACAGTAAGCACACCGGGCTGATGACCACCATGTTCCAACAACAACAACAACAACAACAACTATTATAGTATATATCAACTCACGGGGACTAGGGAAGATACTCACAGTAAGCACACTGGGCTGATGACCACCATGATCCAACAACAACAACTATTATAGTATATATCAACTCACGGGGACTAGGGAAGTTACTCACAGTAAGCACACTGGGCTGATGACCACCATGTTCCAACAACAACAACAACAACTATTATAGTATATATCAACTCACGGGGACTGGGGAAGATACAGTAAGAACACTGGGCTGATGACCACCATGTTCCAACAACAACTATTATAGTATATATGAACTCACGGGGACTGGGGAAGATACTCACAGTAAGCACACTGGGCTGATGACCACCATGATCCAACAACAACAACTATTATAGTATATATCAACTCACGGGGACTGGGGAAGATACTCACAGTAAGCACTCCGGGCTGATGACCACCATGTTCCAACAACAACAACATCAACAACAACTATTATAGTATATATCAACTCACGGGGACTAGGGAAGATACTCACAGTAAGCACACTGGGCTGATGACCACCATGTTCCAACAACAACAACAACTATTATAGTATATATCAACTCACGGGGACTGGGGAAGATACTCACAGTAAGCACACTGGGCTGATGACCACCATGTTCCAACAACAACAACTATTATAGTATATATCAACTCACGGGGACTAGGGAAGATACTCACAGTAAGTACACCGGGCTGATGACCACCATGTTCCAACAACAACAACAACAACAACAACTATTATAGTATATATCAACTCACGGGGACTAGGGAAGATACTCACAGTAAGCACACTGGACTGATGACCACAATGTTCCAACAACAACAACTATTATAGTATATATCAACTCACGGGGACTAGGGAAGATACTCACAGTAAGCACACTGGGCTGATGACCACCATGTTCCAACAACAACAACTATTATAGTATATATCAACTCACGCGGACTAGGGAAGATACTCACAGTAAGCACACTGGGCTGATGACCACCATGTTCCAACAACAACAACTATTATAGTATATATCAACTCACGGGGACTAGGGAAGATACTCACAGTAAGCACACCGGGCTGATGACCACCATGTTCCAACAACAACAACAACAACTATTATAGTATATATCAACTCACGGGGACTAGGGAAGATACTCACAGTAAGTACACCGGGCTGATGACCACCATGTTCCAACAACAACAACTATTATAGTATATATCAACTCACGGGGACTAGGGAAGATACTCACAGTAAGTACACCGGGCTGATGACCACCATGTTCCAACAACAACAACAACTATTACAGTATATATCAACTCACGGGGACTAGGGAAGATACTCACAGTAAGCACATTGGGCTGATGACCACCATGTTCCAACAACAACAACTATTATAGTATGTATCAACTCACGGGGACTAGGGAAGATACTCACAGTAAGTACACCGGGCTGATGACCACCATGTTCCAACAACAACAACAACAACAACAACTATTATAGTATATATCAACTCACGGGGACTAGGGAAGATACTCACAGTAAGCACACAGGACTGATGACCACAATGTTCCAACAACAACAACTATTATAGTATATATCAACTCACGGGGACTAGGGAAGATACTCACAGTAAGCACACTGGGCTGATGACCACCATGTTCCAACAACAACAACAACTATTATAGTATATATCAACTCACGGGGACTAGGGAAGATACTCACAGTAAGCACACTGGGCTGATGACCACCATGTTCCAACAAAAACAACTATTATAGTATATATCAACTCACGGGGACTAGGGAAGATACTCACAGTAAGTACACCGGGCTGATGACCACCATGTTCCAACAACAACAACTATTATAGTATATATCAACTCACGGGGACTAGGGAAGATACTCACAGTAAGAACACTGGGCTGATGACCACCATGTTCCAACAACAACAACAACTATTATAGTATATATCAACTCACGGGGACTAGGGAAGATACTCACAGTAAGCACACTGGGCTGATGACCACCATGTTCCAACAACAACAACAACTATTATAGTATATATCAACTCACGGGGACTAGGGAAGATACTCACAGTAAGCACACTGGGCTGATGACCACCATGTTCCAACAACAACAACTATTATAGTATATATCAACTCACGGGGACTAGGGAAGATACTCACAGTAAGCACATTGGGCTGATGACCACCATGTTCCAACAACAACAACAACTATTATAGTATATATCAACTCACGGGGACTAGGGAAGATACTCACAGTAAGCACACCGGGCTGACGACCACCATGTTACAACAACAACAACAACAACAACAACAACAACTATTATAGTATATATCAACTCACGGGGACTAGGGAAGATACTCACAGTAAGCACACCGGGCTGATGACCACCATGTTCCAACAACAACAACTATTACAGTATATATCAACTCACGGGGACTAGGGAAGATACTCACAGTAAGCACACCGGGCTGATGACCACCATGTTACAACAACAACAACAACAACTATTATAGTATATATCAACTCACGGGGACTAGGGAAGATACTCACAGTAAGCACACCGGGCTGATGACCACCATGTTACAACAACAACAACAACAACTATTATAGTATATATCAACTCACGGGGACTAGGGAAGATACTCACAGTAAGCACACCGGGCTGATGACCACCACGTTACAACAACAACAACAACTATTATAGTATATATCAACTCACGGGGACTAGGGAAGATACTCACAGTAAGCACACCGGGCTGATGACCACCATGTTACAACAACAACAACAACTATTATAGTATATATCACTTCACGGGGACTAGGGAAGATACTCACAGTAAGCACACCGGGCTGATGACCACCATCTTCCAACAACAACAACAACAACAACTATTATAGTATATATCAACTCACGGGGACTAGGGAAGATACTCACAGTAAGCACACTGGGCTGATGACCACCATGTTCCAACAACAACTATTATAGTATATATGAACTCACGGGGACTAGGGAAGATACTCACAGTAAGCACACTGGGCTGATGACCACCATGTTCCAACAACAACAACTATTATAGTATATATGAACTCACGGGGACTAGGGAAGATACTCACAGTAAGCACACTGGGCTGATGACCACCATGTTCCAACAACAACAACAACAACTATTATAGTATATATCAACTCACGGGGACTAGGGAAGATACTCACAGTAAGCACACCGGGCTGATGACCACCATGTTACAACAACAACAACAACTATTATAGTATATATCAACTCACGGGGACTAGGGAAGATACTCACAGTAAGCACACCGGGCTGATGACCACCATGTTACAAGAACAACAACAACAACTATTATAGTATATATCAACTCACGGGGACTAGGGAAGATACTCACAGTAAGCACACTGGGCTGATGACCACCATGTTCCAACAACAACAACAACTATTATAGTATATATCAACTCACGGGGACTAGGGAAGATACTCAAAGTAAGAACACTGGGCTGATGACCACCATGTTACAACAACAACAACAACAACTATTATAGTATATATCAACTCACGGGGACTAGGGAAGATACTCACAGTAAGCACACTGGGCTGATGACCACCATGTTACAACAACAACAACAACTATTATAGTATATATCAACTCACGGGGACTGGGGAAGATACTCACAGTAAGCACACTGGGCTGATGACCACCATGTTCCAACAACAACAACAACAACTATTATAGTATATATCAACTCACGGGGACTAGGGAAGATACTCACAGTAAGAACACTGGGCTGATGACCACCATGTTACAACAACAACAACAACTATTATAATATATATCAACTCATGGGGACTGGGGAAGATACTCACAGTAAGCACACTGGGCTGAAGACCACCATGTTCCAACAACAACAACTATTATAGCATATATCAACTCACGGGGACTGGGGAAGATACTCACAGTAAGCACACTGGGCTGATGACCACCATGTTCCAACAACAACAACAACAACAACAACTATTATAGTATATATCAACTCACGGGGACTGGGGAAGATACTCACAGTAAGCACACCGGGCTGATGACCACCATGTTCCAACAACAACAACAACAGCAACTATTATAGTATATATCAACTCACGGGGACTAGGGAAGATACTCACACTAAGCACACTGGGCTGATGACCACCATGATCCAACAACAACAACTATTATAGTATATATCAACTCACGGGGACTAGGGAAGTTACTCACAGTAAGCACACTGGGCTGATGACCACCATGTTAAAACAACAACAACTATTATAGTATATATCAACTCACGGGGACTAGGGAAGATACTCACAGTAAGCACACTGGGCTGATGACCACCATGTTCCAACAACAACAACAACTATTATAGTATATATCAACTCACGGGGACTGGGGAAGATACTCACAGTAAGCACACTGGGCTGATGACCACCATGTTCCAACAACAACAACAACAACTATTATAGTATATATCAACTCACGGGGACTAGGGAAGATACTCACAGTAAGCACACTGGGCTGATGACCACCATGTTCCAACAACAACAACTATTATAGTATATATCAACTCACGGGGACTAGGGAAGATACTCACAGTAAGCACATTGGGCTGATGACCACCTTGTTCCAACAACAACAACAACTATTATAGTATATATCAACTCACGGGGACTAGGGAAGATACTCACAGTAAGCACACCGGGCTGATGACCACCATGTTACAACAACAACAACAACAACAACTATTATAGTATATATCAACTCACGGGGACTAGGGAAGATACTCACAGTAAGCACACCGGGCTGATGACCACCATGTTACAACAACAACAACAACTATTACAGTATATATCAACTCACGGGGACTAGGGAAGATACTCACAGTAAGCACACCGGGCTGATGACCACCATGTTACAACAACAACAACAACAACTATTATAGTATATATCAACTCACGGGGACTAGGGAAGATACTCTCAGTAAGCACACCGGGCTGATGACCACCACGTTACAACAACAACAACAACTATTATAGTATATATCAACTCACGGGGACTAGGGAAGATACTCACAGTAAGCACACCGGGCTGATGACCACCATGTTACAACAACAACAACAACTATTATAGTATATATCACTTCACGGGGACTAGGGAAGATACTCACAGTAAGCACACCGGGCTGATGACCACCATGTTCCAACAACAACAACAACAACAACTATTATAGTATATATCAACTCACGGGGACTAGGGAAGATACTCACAGTAAGCACACTGGGCTGATGACCACCATGTTCCAACAACAACAACAACTATTATAGTATATATGAACTCACGGGGACTAGGGAAGATACTCACAGTAAGCACACTGGGCTGATGACCACCATGTTCCAACAACAACAACTATTATAGTATATATGAACTCACGGGGACTAGGGAAGATACTCACAGTAAGCACACTGGGCTGATGACCACCATGTTCCAACAACAACAACAACAACTATTATAGTATATATCAACTCACGGGGACTAGGGACGATACTCACAGTAAGCACACCGGACTGATGACCACCATGTTACAACAACAACAACAACAACAACTATTATAGTATATATCACTTCACGGGGACTAGGGAAGATACTCACAGTAAGCACACCGGGCTGATGACCACCATGTTCCAACAACAACAACAACTATTATAGTATATATCAACTCACGGGGACTAGGGAAGATACTCACAGTAAGCACACTGGGCTGATGACCACCATGTTCCAACAACAACAACAACAACTATTATAGTATATATCAACTCACGGGGACTAGGGAAGATACTCACAGTAAGCACACCGGGCTGATGACCACCATGTTACAACAAAAACAAAAACTATTATAGTATATATCAACTCACGGGGACTAGGGAAGATACTCACAGTAAGCACACCGGGCTGATGACCACCATGTTACAACAACAACAACAACTATTATAGTATATATCAACTCACGGGGACTAGGGAAGATACTCACAGTAAGCACACTGGGCTGATGACCACCATGTTCCAACAACAACAACAACTATTATAGTATATATCAACTCACGGGGACTAGGGAAGATACTCAAAGTAAGAACACTGGGCTGATGACCACCATGTTACAACAACAACAACAACTATTATAGTATATATCAACTCACGGGGACTAGGGAAGATACTCACAGTAAGCACACTGGGCTGATGACCACCATGTTACAACAACAACAACAACTATTATAGTATATATCAACTCACGGGGACTGGGGAAGATACTCACAGTAAGCACACTGGGCTGATGACCACCATGTTCCAACAACAACAACAACAACAACAACAACTATTATAGTATATATCAACTCACGGGGACTAGGGAAGATACTCACAGTAAGAACACTGGGCTGATGACCACCATGTTACAACAACAACAACAACTATTATAATATATATCAACTCATGGGGACTGGGGAAGATACTCACAGTAAGCACACTGGGCTGATGACCACCATGTTCCAACAACAACAACTATTATAGCATATATCAACTCACGGGGACTGGGGAAGATACTCACAGTAAGCACACTGGGCTGATGACCACCATGTTCCAACAACAACAACAACAACAACAACTATTATAGTATATATCAACTCACGGGGACTGGGGAAGATACTCACAGTAAGCACACCGAGCTGATGACCACCATGTTCCAACAACAACAACAACTATTATAGTATATATCAACTCACGGGGACTAGGGAAGATACTCACAGTAAGCACACTGGGCTGATGACCACCATGATCCAACAACAACAACTATTATAGTATATATCAACTCACGGGGACTAGGGAAGTTACTCACAGTAAGCACACTGGGCTGATGACCACCATGATCCAACAACAACAACAACAACAACAACAACAACTATTATAGTATATATCAACTCACGGGGACTGGGGAAGATACTCACAGTAAGAACACTGGGCTGATGACCACCATGTTCCAACAACAACAACAACAACAACAACTATTATAGTATATATCAACTCACGGGGACTGGGGAAGATACTCACAGTAAGCACACTGTGCTGATGACCACCATGTTACAACAACAACAACAACAACTATTATAATATATATCAACTCACGGGGACTGGGGAAGATACTCACAGTAAGCACACTGGGCTGATGACCACCATGTTCCAACAACAACAACATCAACAACAACAACTATTATAGTATATATCAACTCACGGGGACTAGGAAAGATACTCACAGTAAGAACACTGGGCTGATGACCACCATGTTACAACAACAACAACAACAACTATTATAATATATATCAACTCACGGGAACTAGGGAAGATACTCACAGTAAGCACACTGGGCTGATGACCACCATGATCCAACAACAACAACTATTATAGTATATATCAACTCACGGGGACTGGGGAAGATACTCACAGTAAGCACACTGGGCTGATGACCACCATGTTCCAACAACAACAACAACAACAACTATTATAGTATATATCAACTCACGGGGACTGGGGAAGATACTCACAGTAAGCACACCGGGCTGATGACCACCATGTTCCAACAACAACAACAACAACAACAACTATTATAGTATATATCAACTCACGGGGACTAGGGAAGATACTCACAGTAAGCACACTGGGCTGATGACCACCATGTTAAAACAACAACAACAACAACTATTATAGTATATATCAACTCACGGGGACTGGGGAAGATACTCACAGTAAGCACCCTGGGCTGATGACCACCATGTTCCAACAACAACAACAACTATTACAGTATATATCAACTCACGGGGACAAGGGAAGATACTCACAATAAGCACACTGGGCTGATGACCACCATGTTCCAACAACAACAACAACAACAACAACTATTATAGTATATATCAACTCACGGGGACTAGGGAAGATACTCACAGTAAGCACACCGGGCTGATGACCACCATGTTCCAACAACAACAACAACAACAACTATTATAGTATATATCAACTCACGGGGACTAGGGAAGATACTCACAGTAAGTACACCGGGCTGATGACCACCATGTTCCAACAACAACAACTATTATAGTATATATCAACTCACGGGGACTAGGGAAGATACTCACAGTAAGTACACCGGGCTGATGACCACCATGTTCCAACAACAACAACAACTATTATAGTATATATCAACTCACGGGGACTAGGGAAGATACTCACAGTAAGCACATTGGGCTGATGACCACCATGTTCCAACAACAACAACTATTATAGTATATATCAACTCACGGGGACTAGGGAAGATACTCACAGTAAGTACACCGGGCTGATGACCACCATGTTCCAACAACAACAACAACAACTATTATAGTATATATCAACTCACGGGGACTAGGGAAGATACTCACAGTAAGCACACTGGACTGATGACCACAATGTTCCAACAACAACAACTATTATAGTATATATCAACTCACGGGGACTAGGGAAGATACTCACAGTAAGCACACTGGGCTGATGACCACCATGTTCCAACAACAACAACTATTATAGTATATATCAACTCACGGGGACTAGGGAAGATACTCACAGTAAGCACACTGGGCTGATGACCACCATGTTCCAACAACAACAACTATTATAGTATATATCAACTCACGGGGACTAGGGAAGATACTCACAGTAAGCACACCGGGCTGATGACCACCATGTTCCAACAACAACAACAACAACTATTATAGTATATATCAACTCACGGGGACTAGGGAAGATACTCACAGTAAGTACACCGGGCTGATGACCACCATGTTCCAACAACAACAACTATTATAGTATATATCAACTCACGGGGACTAGGGAAGATACTCACAGTAAGTACACCGGGCTGATGACCACCATGTTCCAACAACAACAACAACTATTACAGTATATATCAACTCACGGGGACTAGGGAAGATACTCACAGTAAGCACATTGGGCTGATGACCACCATGTTCCAACAACAACAACTATTATAGTATGTATCAACTCACGGGGACTAGGGAAGATACTCACAGTAAGTACACCGGGCTGATGACCACCATGTTCCAACAACAACAACAACAACAACAACAACTATTATAGTATATATCAACTCACGGGGACTAGGGAAGATACTCACAGTAAGCACACAGGACTGATGACCACAATGTTCCAACAACAACAACTATTATAGTATATATCAACTCACGGGGACTAGGGAAGATACTCACAGTAAGCACACTGGGCTGATGACCACCATGTTCCAACAACAACAACTATTATAGTATATATCAACTCACGGGGACTAGGGAAGATACTCACAGTAAGCACACTGGGCTGATGACCACCATGTTCCAACAACAACAACTATTATAGTATATATCAACTCACGGGGACTAGGGAAGATACTCACAGTAAGTACACCGGGCTGATGACCACCATGTTCCAACAACAACAACTATTATAGTATATATCAACTCACGGGGACTAGGGAAGATACTCACAGTAAGAACACTGGGCTGATGACCACCATGTTCCAACAACAACAACAACTATTATAGTATATATCAACTCACGGGGACTAGGGAAGATACTCACAGTAAGCACACTGGGCTGATGACCACCATGTTCCAACAACAACAACAACTATTATAGTATATATCAACTCACGGGGACTAGGGAAGATACTCACAGTAAGCACACTGGGCTGATGACCACCATGTTCCAACAACAACAACTATTATAGTATATATCAACTCACGGGGACTAGGGAAGATACTCACAGTAAGCACATTGGGCTGATGACCACCATGTTCCAACAACAACAACAACTATTATAGTATATATCAACTCACGGGGACTAGGGAAGATACTCACAGTAAGCACACCGGGCTGATGACCACCATGTTACAACAACAACAACAACAACAACTATTATAGTATATATCAACTCACGGGGACTAGGGAAGATACTCACAGTAAGCACACCGGGCTGATGACCACCATGTTCCAACAACAACAACTATTACAGTATATATCAACTCACGGGGACTAGGGAAGATACTCACAGTAAGCACACCGGGCTGATGACCACCATGTTACAACAACAACAACAACTATTATAGTATATATCAACTCACGGGGACTAGGGAAGATACTCACAGTAAGCACACCGGGCTGATGACCACCATGTTACAACAACAACAACAACAACTATTATAGTATATATCAACTCACGGGGACTAGGGAAGATACTCACAGTAAGCACACCGGGCTGATGACCACCACGTTACAACAACAACAACAACTATTATAGTATATATCAACTCACGGGGACTAGGGAAGATACTCACAGTAAGCACACCGGGCTGATGACCACCATGTTACAACAACAACAACAACAACAACTATTATAGTATATATCACTTCACGGGGACTAGGGAAGATACTCACAGTAAGCACACCGGGCTGATGACCACCATCTTCCAACAACAACAACAACAACAACTATTATAGTATATATCAACTCACGGGGACTAGGGAAGATACTCACAGTAAGCACACTGGGCTGATGACCACCATGTTCCAACAACAACTATTATAGTATATATGAACTCACGGGGACTAGGGAAGATACTCACAGTAAGCACACTGGGCTGATGACCACCATGTTCCAACAACAACAACTATTATAGTATATATGAACTCACGGGGACTAGGGAAGATACTCACAGTAAGCACACTGGGCTGATGACCACCATGTTCCAACAACAACAACAACAACTATTATAGTATATATCAACTCACGGGGACTAGGGAAGATACTCACAGTAAGCACACCGGGCTGATGACCACCATGTTACAACAACAACAACAACTATTATAGTATATATCAACTCACGGGGACTAGGGAAGATACTCACAGTAAGCACACCGGGCTGATGACCACCATGTTACAAGAACAACAACAACAACTATTATAGTATATATCAACTCACGGGGACTAGGGAAGATACTCACAGTAAGCACACTGGGCTGATGACCACCATGTTCCAACAACAACAACAATTATTATAGTATATATCAACTCACGGGGACTAGGGAAGATACTCAAAGTAAGAACACTGGGCTGATGACCACCATGTTACAACAACAACAACAACAACTATTATAGTATATATCAACTCACGGGGACTAGGGAAGATACTCACAGTAAGCACACTGGGCTGATGACCACCATGTTACAACAACAACAACAACTATTATAGTATATATCAACTCACGGGGACTGGGGAAGATACTCACAGTAAGCACACTGGGCTGATGACCACCATGTTCCAACAACAACAACAACTATTATAGTATATATCAACTCACGGGGACTAGGGAAGATACTCACAGTAAGAACACTGGGCTGATGACCACCATGTTACAACAACAACAACAACTATTATAATATATATCAACTCATGGGGACTGGGGAAGATACTCACAGTAAGCACACTGGGCTGAAGACCACCATGTTCCAACAACAACAACTATTATAGCATATATCAACTCACGGGGACTGGGGAAGATACTCACAGTAAGCACACTGGGCTGATGACCACCATGTTCCAACAACAACAACAACAACAACAACTATTATAGTATATATCAACTCACGGGGACTGGGGAAGATACTCACAGTAAGCACACCGGGCTGATGACCACCATGTTCCAACAACAACAACAACAACAACTATTATAGTATATATCAACTCACGGGGACTAGGGAAGATACTCACAGTAAGCACACTGGGCTGATGACCACCATGATCCAACAACAACAACTATTATAGTATATATCAACTCACGGGGACTAGGGAAGTTACTCACAGTAAGCACACTGGGCTGATGACCACCATGTTCCAACAATAACAACAACAACAACAACAACTATTATAGTATATATCAACTCACGGGGACTGGGGAAGATACTCACAGTAAGAACACTGGGCTGATGACCACCATGTTCCAACAACAACAACAACAACTATTATAGTATATATCAACTCACGGGGACTGGGGAAGATACTCACAGTAAGCACACTGGGCTGATGACCACCATGTTACAACAACAACAACAACAACTATTATAATATATATCAACTCACGGGGACTGGGGAAGATACTCACAGTAAGCACACTGGGCTGATGACCACCATGTTCCAACAACAACAACAACAACAACAACAACAACTATTATAGTATATATCAACTCACGGGGACTAGGGAAGATACTCACAGTAAGCACACTGGGCTGATGACCACCATGTTCCAACAACAACAACTATTATAGTATATATCAACTCACGGGGACTAGGGAAGATACTCACAGTAAGTACACCGGGCTGATGACCACCATGTTCCAACAACAACAACTATTATAGTATATATCAACTCACGGGGACTAGGGAAGATACTCACAGTAAGCACACTGGGCTGATGACCACCATGTTCCAACAACAACAACTATTATAGTATATATCAACTCACGGGGATTAGGGAAGATACTCACAGTAAGCACACTGGGCTGATGACCACCATGTTCCAACAACAACAACAACTATTATAGTATATATCAACTCACGGGGACTAGGGAAGATACTCACAGTAAGCACACTGGGCTGATGACCACCATCTTCCAACAACAACAACTATTATAGTATATATCAACTCACGGGGACTAGGGAAGATACTCACAGTAAGCACATTGGGCTGATGACCACCATGTTCCAACAACAACAACAACTATTATAGTATATATCAACTCACGGGGACTAGGGAAGATACTCACAGTAAGCACACCGGGCTGATGACCACCATGTTACAACAACAACAACAACAACTATTATAGTATATATCAACTCACGGGGACTAGGGAAGATACTCACAGTAAGCACACCGGGCTGATGACCACCATGTTCCAACAACAACAACAACAACTATTACAGTATATATCAACTCACGGGGACTAGGGAAGATACTCACAGTAAGCACACCGGGCTGATGACCACCATGTTACAACAACAACAACTATTATAGTATATATCAACTCACGGGGACTAGGGAAGATACTCACAGTAAGCACACCGGGCTGATGACCACCATGTTACAACAACAACAACAACAACTATTATAGTATATATCAACTCACGGGGACTAGGGAAGATACTCACAGTAAGCACACTGGGCTGATGACCACCATGTTCCAACAACAACAACTATTATAGTATATATGAACTCACGGGGACTAGGGAAGATACTCACAGTAAGCACACTGGGCTGATGACCACCATGTTCCAAAAACAACAACTATTATAGTATATATGAACTCACGGGGACTAGGGAAGATACTCACAGTAAGCACACTGGGCTGATGACCACCATGTTCCAACAACAACAACAACAACTATTATAGTATATATCAACTCACGGGGACTAGAGAAGATACTCACAGTAAGCACACCGGGCTGATGACCACCATGTTACAACAACAACAAAAACTATTATAGTATATATCAACTCACGGGGACTAGGGAAGATACTCACAGTAAGCACACCGGGCTGATGACCACCATGTTACAACAACAACAACAACTATTATAGTATATATCAACTCACGGGGACTAGGGAAGATACTCACAGTAAGCACACTGTGCTGATGACCACCATGTTCCAACAACAACAACAACTATTATAGTATATATCAACTCACGGGGACTAGGGAAGATACTCAAAGTAAGAACACTGGGCTGATGACCACCATGTTACAACAACAACAACAACTATTATAGTATATATCAACTCACGGGGACTAGGGAAGATACTCACAGTAAGCACACTGGGCTGATGACCACCATGTTACAACAACAACAACAACAACTATTATAGTATATATCAACTCACGGGGACTGGGGAAGATACTCACAGTAAGCACACTGGGCTGATGACCACCATGTTCCAACAACAACAACAACAACAACAACAACTATTATAGTATATATCAACTCACGGGGACTAGGGAAGATACTCACAGTAAGAACACTGGGCTGATGACCACCATGTTACAACAACAACAACAACTATTATAATATATATCAACTCATGGGGACTGGGGAAGATACTCACAGTAAGCACACTGGGCTGATGACCACCATGTTCCAACAACAACAACTATTATAGCATATTGAACCCTTATCATTGTGTCCAATAATAATGTTTCATATTAATAAAAACGATGGAAATACTAAATACATGATATGCTGGATATTTGAGTAATATTGATGTAGCAAGAAATCTGGACTTGGTAAGACATGCTACGTGCTGGCTGGAAATGACCAATAGTTTCACAACCAATGTTATTCTTGGATTTCTGAGAAAATCAGATATGACGCTGTGGCGTACGTGACCATCGAAGGGCAAAATGCTGCGTACAAGGCAAGGGGTGAGAGAGAGGAGAATAGTCGTGACGTCAAAATAAGGGCGGGATTTGTAAGGTCAGAGCTCCAACGCCAACTTATCTGACCAATAAGAAAACATGACGCCAGAACATAGCGTCAGTGTGTTTTGCGCGGCAATCGGATATAAAAAGATCTAGCGATCGGTTTGCATGTTCGACGGCAGATTCGCGACCTGTGAGAAAATACAAGAATTTTGAGAGGTCACACATAATTATAGGCCCATTACTTAAAATATTGAGGAGCTGTTTTTCTCCCACCATTGAAACTTTAGGCTTTCTGTATATATACACATGTCTGAGATGAATCGGGACACTCCTAATTATTCTTCGACAGTCATTTTAAGACGTCCTTAAGACGATATGGTTTTAAAATTATAGTTGTGTGTCGGCAACGAAGTTGGAAATTTTCATAAATTGTGAGATGGCAATTAGCCATAGAATAGGGAAAGTCGACGATTCTGCATAGGATGATCTGAGGAAATAAAATACTTAGAACGCAGATAGAACAGTTTAAAAACTTTGATTTAATTGTGTTTTAACAGCAGCAAAATGTCGACCATGGAGAGAAGACAGCAAGCTTCATCCTCCATTACCATCAGTGTTATGGGCTAACGGCCTAATGATGGGAATTGACGAGGCGGGAGGCCTCTGGAAAGCAGTTTAAGTGATGAGTATTAAAAAATTGATTTATTGATTTTGGACGAGGGGAATCGCGAGAGATGTGTGGAACTTTGTATAGATTTTATTTGTGTGGTTTAATTTAAATTTCAGGGTTTGATTTCTTAACTGACATGCGTGTAGTAAATTTTGGCATTGCGTGACAATTATGTTGTACAGTAAATTTTGTAATATAAATGTTTTCCTTATGTATACGTAATTCTTTTAGCGAAACGGCCGCATCGATTAACGTATCTATAAAAAGTGTAGCCATGAATGAGAACCTAGGAACGACAATGATAAATGGACTGATTTAATGATATGTTAAACTAATTACTACGTGGGGGGAATATTTGCATTTTGTTGCTTTGATAACTCGGGCTAGGACTGATCCTGTTATTTATTCTTTATTGTCATTTGGACATGTTGTGTGTCATTATCTGAGAGGTGTGCTGATTAATGCTACGACGTGATCTTCGAGAAATGTGCCACGTATTTTTGGGTGTAAGTGATGATGATGAGGAGAGGTAAAGCCTGTCCATGACTGTGATATCATTCCGGCAAACTAGTTATCCGTGGGGATAAGTTTGACCTGGGAATGTATTCTTAAAAATCCCTGAGAGGATGTTTTGAGATAATGTGTTATTTATTTGTACGCGTTTAACAGGTGGCGATTAGCAAAGGTGCTGTACGCTGGCTATGGGCCAGAATCTATATTTAGCATGGCACTAATTACTACTTGGGGGAAGAAATCAGCCACTCTCTCGGTGATGCGATAACAGGCCCGGTTGTCTCCAGCTCGTTATGACACGTTATGTTTGCTTTAAAGCCTAATGAGTTAAGGTTATTTTATTTGGTTTAATTTGGGAAGTTGCCATGTTGTCGATCCAAGTTTCTTTTATCATTACTACGACTTATTTGTTCATCGTTTTTAAAACGCCAAACTTTCCGGCGTGAAAATTAAAAGTTGTATTTTGTTGTTGTTGGCTCTTATTTTCAAGGCCATTGTATTCATATAAATATAATTTGGCAACCGGCCAAACTTGTTCATGTCATGTTATGCTATCCTAGTGTTTAAGGTATAAGACGGTAATTCCGCAGCCCTTATTTTAAATAATACACACGTGTATTTGGTTGTGGTAATCTAAGGTTAGAGCATGTCAGTAGTGTATATAATTATGTAATTGTTGTTCCCACATTTCCGTAATTCGTCCTTCGCAGTACGGAGTCCGTTCCCGAACCAACTGTTTTGGTCGGAAACGAGCGCCCGTCAAAATGCTCATTACTTGAACTAGTCTTAAAACCCGTGTCGCTCATAAATATTAAATTTTTGTACTATTTTATTTGTTTGTTATATTTGGATCTTGTGATCCGTTTTCTTTTGTTACTTTGATTTAAGTGACATTGCAGTCACAATGCTTGTTGACAGCTGTCATGCCGTGTCGTCACGGTACGTCAGGCTGATCAGTGTTAGATCTGTTCACGCGTGTGAACAATAAAAGGGTGGTTATAGTTTTCCTTTTTATGTTTGATTCAGTTAATAAATTTCATTTTGTTAGTAGATCCTGTTGTTTTCTTGGCTTTATAATAATAATAAGTTAACCTTATGAACCCTGGAAGTTATGTTGATAGCAAAACCTCTAAATCACATTCACAAGAATCCATTACGACCCCGAAATTTTGAATCTTGTCTACATGCTATTTTCCAAAGGGTTTAATATATCAACTCACGGGGACTGGGGAAGATACTCACAGTAAGCACACTGGGCTGATGACCACCATGTTCCAACAACAACAACAACAACAACTATTATAGTATATATCAACTCACGGGGACTGGGGAAGATACTCACAGTAAGCACACCGGGCTGATGACCACCATGTTCCAACAACAACAACAACAACTATTATAGTATATATCAACTCACGTGACTAGGGAAGATACTCACAGTAAGCACACTGGGCTGATGACCACCATGATCCAACAACAACAACTATTATAGTATATATCAACTCACGGGGACTAGGGAAGTTACTCACAGTAAGCACACTGGGCTGATGACCACCATGTTCCAACAACAACAACAACAACAACAACTATTATAGTATATATCAACTCACGGGGACTGGGGAAGATACTCACAGTAAGAACACTGGGCTGATGACCACCATGTTCCAACAACAACAACAACAACAACAACTATTATAGTATATATCAACTCACGGGGACTGGGGAAGATACTCACAGTAAGCACACTGGGCTGATGACCACCATGTTACAACAACAACAACAACAACTATTATAATATATATCAACTCACGGGGACTGGGGAAGATACTCACAGTAAGCACACTGGGCTGATGACCACCATGTTCCAACAACAACAACAACAACAACTATTATAGTATATATCAACTCACGGGGACTAGGGAAGATACTCACAGTAAGAACACTGGGCTGATGACCACCATGTTACAACAACAACAACTATTATAATATATATCAACTCACGGGAACTAGGGAAGATACTCACAGTAAGCACACTGGGCTGATGACCACCATGATCCAACAACAACAACTATTATAGTATATATCAACTCACGGGGACTGGGGAAGATACTCACAGTAAGCACACTGGGCTGATGACCACCATGTTCCAACAACAACAACAACAACAACTATTATAGTATATATCAACTCACGGGGACTGGCGAAGATACTCACAGTAAGCACACCGGGCTGATGACCACCATGTTCCAACAACAACAACAACAACAACTATTATAGTATATATCAACTCACGGGGACTAGGGAAGATACTCACAGTAAGCACACTGGGCTGATGACCACCATGTTCCAACAACAACAACAACAACTATTATAGTATATATCAACTCACGGGGACTGGGGAAGATACTCACAGTAAGCACACTGGGCTGATGACCACCATGTTCCAACAACAACAACAACAACTATTATAGTATATATCAACTCACGGGGACAAGGGAAGATACTCACAATAAGCACACTGGGCTGATGACCACCATGTTCCAACAACAACAACAACAACTATTATAGTATATATCAACTCACGGGGACTAGGGAAGATACTCACAGTAAGCACACCGCGCTGATGACCACCATGTTCCAACAACAACAACAACAACAACTATTATAGTATATATCAACTCACGGGGACTAGGGAAGATACTCACAGTAAGTACACCGGGCTGATGACCACCATGTTCCAACAACAACAACTATTATAGTATATATCAACTCACGGGGACTAGGGAAGATACTCACAGTAAGTACACCGGGCTGATGACCACCATGTTCCAACAACAACAACAACTATTATAGTATATATCAACTCACGGGGACTAGGGAAGATACTCACAGTAAGCACATTGGGCTGATGACCACCATGTTCCAACAACAACAACTATTATAGTATATATCAACTCACGGGGACTAGGGAAGATACTCACAGTAAGTACACCGGGCTGATGACCACCATGTTCCAACAACAACAACAACAACAACAACAACAACAACAACTATTATAGTATATATCAACTCACGGGGACTAGGGAAGATACTCACAGTAAGCACACTGGACTGATGACCACAATGTTCCAACAACAACAACAACTATTATAGTATATATCAACTCACGGGGACTAGGGAAGATACTCACAGTAAGCACACTGGGCTGATGACCACCATGTTCCAACAACAACAACTATTATAGTATATATCAACTCACGGGGACTAGGGAAGATACTCACAGTAAGCACACTGGGCTGATGACCACCATGTTCCAACAACAACAACTATTATAGTATATATCAACTCACGGGGACTAGGGAAGATACTCACAGTAAGCACACCGGGCTGATGACCACCATGTTCCAACAACAACAACAACAACTATTATAGTATATATCAACTCATGGGGACTAGGGAAGATACTCACAGTAAGTACACCGGGCTGATGACCACCATGTTCCAACAACAACAACTATTATAGTATATATCAACTCACGGGGACTAGGGAAGATACTCACAATAAGTACACCGGGCTGATGACCACCATGTTCCAACAACAACAACAACTATTACAGTATATATCAACTCACGGGGACTAGGGAAGATACTCACAGTAAGCACATTGGGCTGATGACCACCATGTTCCAACAACAACAACTATTATAGTATATATCAACTCACGGGGACTAGGGAAGATACTCACAGTAAGTACACCGGGCTGATGACCACCATGTTCCAACAACAACAACAACAACAACTATTATAGTATATATCAACTCACGGGGACTAGGGAAGATACTCACAGTAAGCACACAGGACTGATGACCACAATGTTCCAACAACAACAACAACTATTATAGTATATATCAACTCACGGGGACTAGGGAAGATACTCACAGTAAGCACACTGGGCTGATGACCACCATGTTCCAACAACAACAACTATTATAGTATATATCAACTCACGGGGACTAGGGAAGATACTCACAGTAAGCACACTGGGCTGATGATCACCATGTTCCAACAACAACAACTATTATAGTATATATCAACTCACGGGGACTAGGGAAGATACTCACAGTAAGTACACCGGGCTGATGACCACCATGTTCCAACAACAACAACTATTATAGTATATATCAACTCACGGGGACTAGGGAAGATACTCACAGTAAGCACACTGGGCTGATGACCACCATGTTCCAACAACAACTATTATAGTATATATCAACTCACGGGGACTAGGGAAGATACTCACAGTAAGCACACTGGGCTGATGACCACCATGTTCCAACAACAACAACTATTATAGTATATATCAACTCACGGGGACTAGGGAAGATACTCACAGTAAGCACACTGGGCTGATGACCACCATGTTCCAACAACAACAACTATTATAGTATATATCAACTCACGGGGACTAGGGAAGATACTCACAGTAAGCACATTGGGCTGATGACCACCATGTTCCAACAACAACAACAACTATTATAGTATATATCAACTCACGGGGACTAGGGAAGATACTCACAGTAAGCACACCGGGCTGATGACCACCATGTTACAACAACAACAACAACAACAACAACAACTATTATAGTATATATCAACTCACGGGGACTAGGGAAGATACTCACAGTAAGCACACCGGGCTGATGACCACCATGTTCCAACAACAACAACTATTACAGTATATATCAACTCACGGGGACTAGGGAAGATACTCACAGTAAGTACACCGGGCTGATGACCACCATGTTACAACAACAACAACAACTATTATAGTATATATCAACTCACGGGGACTAGGGAAGATACTCACAGTAAGCACACCGGGCTGATGACCACCATGTTACAACAACAACAACAACAACTATTATAGTATATATCAACTCACGGGGACTAGGGAAGATACTCACAGTAAGCACACCGGGCTGATGACCACCACGTTACAACAACAACAACAACTATTATAGTATATATCAACTCACGGGGACTAGGGAAGATACTCACAGTAAGCACACCGGGCTGATGACCACCATGTTACAACAACAACAACAACAACAACAACAACAACTATTATAGTATATATCACTTCACGGGGACTAGGGAAGATACTCACAGTAAGCACACCGGGCTGATGACCACCATGTTCCAACAACAACAACAACAACAACAACAACTATTATAGTATATATCAACTCACGGGGACTAGGGAAGATACTCACAGTAAGCACACTGGGCTGATGACCACCATGTTCCAACAACAACAACAACTATTATAGTATATATGAACTCACGGGGACTAGGGAAGATACTCACAGTAAGCACACTGGGCTGATGACCACCATGTTCCAACAACAACAACTATTATAGTATATATGAACTCACGGGGACTAGGGAAGATACTCACAGTAAGCACACTGGGCTGATGACCACCATGTTCCAACAACAACAACAACAACTATTATAGTATATATCAACTCACGGGAACTAGGGAAGATACTCATAGTAAGCACACCGGGCTGATGACCACCATGTTACAACAACAACAACTATTATAGTATATATCAACTCACGGGGACTAGGGAAGATACTCACAGTAAGCACACCGGGCTGATGACCACCATGTTACAACAACAACAACAACTATTATAGTATATATCAACTCACGGGGACTAGGGAAGATACTCACAGTAAGCACACTGGGCTGATGACCACCATGTTCCAACAACAACAACAACTATTATAGTATATATCAACTCACGGGTACTAGGGAAGATACTCAAAGTAAGAACACTGGGCTGATGACCACCATGTTACAACAACAACAACAACAACAACAACTATTATAGTATATATCAACTCACGGGGACTAGGGAAGATACTCACAGTAAGCACACTTGGCTGATGACCACCATGTTACAACAACAACAACAACTATTATAGTATATATCAACTCACGGGGACTAGGGAAGATACTCACAGTAAGAACACTGGGCTGATGACCACCATGTTACAACAACAACAACAACAACTATTATACTATATATCAACTCATGGGGACTGGGGAAGATACTCACAGTAAGCACACTGGGCTGATGACCACCATGTTCCAACAACAACAACTATTATAGCATATATCAACTCACGGGGACTGGGGAAGATACCCACAGTAAGCACACTGGGCTGATGACCACCATGTTCCAACAACAACAACAACAACAACTATTATAGTATATATCAACTCACGGGGACTGGGGAAGATACTCACAGTAAGCACACCGGGCTGATGACCACCATGTTCCAACAACAACAACAACAACAACTATTATAGTATATATCAACTCACGGGGACTAGGGAAGATAGCAAGATACTCACAGTAAGCACACTGGGCTGATGACCACCATGATCCAACAACAACAACTATTATAGTATATATCAACTCACGGGGACTAGGGAAGTTACTCACAGTAAGCACACTGGGCTTATGACCACCATGTTCCAACAACAACAACAACAACAACAACAACTATTATAGTATATATCAACTCACGGGGACTGGGGAAGATACTCACAGTAAGAACACTGGGCTGATGACCACCATGTTCCAACAACAACAACAACAACTATTATAGTATATATCAACTCACGGGGACAGGGGAAGATACTCACAGTAAGCACACTGGGCTGATGACCACCATGTTACAACAACAACAACAACTATTATAATATATATCAACTCACGGGGACTGGGGAAGATACTCACAGTAAGCACACTGGGCTGATGACCACCATGTTCCAACAACAACAACAACAACTATTATAGTATATATCAACTCACGGGGACTAGGGAAGATACTCACAGTAAGAACACTGGGCTGATGACCACCATGTTACAACAACAACAACAACAACTATTATAATATATAACAACTCACGGGAACTAGGGAAGATACTCACAGTAAGCACACTGGGCTGATGACCACCATGATCCAACAACAACAACTATTATAGTATATATCAACTCACGGGGACTGGGGAAGATACTCACAGTAAGCACACTGGGCTGATGACCACCATGTTCCAACAACAACAACAACAACAACAACAACAACAACTATTATAGTATATATCAACTCACGGGGACTGGGGAAGATACTCACAGTAAGCACACCGGGCTGATGACCACCATGTTCCAACAACAACAACAACAACAACTATTATAGTATATATCAACTCACGGGGACTAGGGAAGATACTTACAGTAAGCACACTGGGCTGATGACCACCATGTTCCAACAACAACAACAACAACTATTATAGTATATATCAACTCACGGGGACTGGGGAAGATACTCACAGTAAGCACACTGGGCTGATGACCACCATGTTCCAACAACAACAACAACAACTATTACAGTATATATCAACTCACGGGGACAAGGGAAGATACTCACAGTAAGCACACTGGGCTGATGACCACCATGTTCCAACAACAACAACAACAACAACAACAACAACTATTATAGTATATATCAACTCACGGGGACTAGGGAAGATACTCACAGTAAGCACACCGGGCTGATGACCACCATGTTCCAACAACAACAACAACAACTATTATAGTATATATCAACTCACGGGGACTAGGCAAGATACTCACAGTAAGTACACCGGGCTGATGACCACCATGTTCCAACAACAACAACAACTATTATAGTATATATCAACTCACGGGGACTAGGGAAGATACTCACAGTAAGCACATTGGGCTGATGACCACCATGTTCCAACAACAACAACAACAACTATTATAGTATATATCAACTCACGGGGACTAGGGAAGATACTCCCAGTAAGCACACTGGGCTGATGACCACCATGTTCCAACAACAACAACTATTATAGTATATATCAACTCACGGGGACTAGGGAAGATACTCCCAGTAAGCACACTGGGCTGATGACCACCATGTTCCAACAACAACAACTATTATAGTATATATCAACTCACGGGGACTAGGGAAGATACTCACAGTAAGTACACCGGGCTGATGACCACCATGTTCCAACAACAACAACTATTATAGTATATATCAACTCACGGGGACTAGGGAAGATACTCACAGTAAGCACACTGGGCTGATGACCACCATGTTCCAACAACAACAACAACTATTATAGTATATATCAACTCACGGGGACTAGGGAAGATACTCACAGTAAGCACACTGGGCTGATGACCACCATGTTCCAACAACAACAACAACTATTATAGTATATATCAACTCACGGGGACTAGGGAAGATACTCACAGTAAGCACACTGGGCTGATGACCACCATGTTCCAACAACAACAACTATTATAGTATATATCAACTCACGGGGACTAGGGAAGATACTCACAGTAAGCACATTGGGCTGATGACCACCATGTTCCAACAACAACAACAACTATTATAGTATATATCAACTCACGGGGACTAGGGAAGATACTCACAGTAAGCACACCGGGCTGATGACCACCATGTTACAACAACAACAACAACAACAACAACAACTATTATAGTATATATCAACTCACGGGGACTAGGGAAGATACTCACAGTAAGCACACCGGGCTGATGACCACCATGTTCCAACAACAACAACTATTACAGTATATATCAACTCACGGGGACTAGGGAAGATACTCACAGTAAGCACACCGGGCTGATGACCACCATGTTACAACAACAACAACAACTATTATAGTATATATCAACTCACGGGGACTAGAGAAGATACTCACAGTAAGCACACCGGGCTGATGACCACCATGTTACAACAACAACAACAACAACAACTATTATAGTATATATCACTTCACGGGGACTAGGGAAGATACTCACAGTAAGCACACCGGGCTGATGACCACCATGTTCCAACAACAACAACAACAACAACAACAACAACAACTATTATAGTATATATCAACTCACGGGGACTAGGGAAGATACTCACAGTAAGCACACCGGGCTGATGACCACCATGTTCCAACAACAACAACTATTACAGTATATAT